>VDFB02105785.1:582022499-582065329 GCA_007258455.2 Sequoia sempervirens
TCAACATTAGGAGTTGATGCTCCTTGTAGGTTGGTGCCTACTAAACTACATATTTGGTGATTCAAGTAGGTTGGTGCCTACATTCATTGTAAAAGCTTATATAGTTTATAAAGTACAATTGTTGGTGTCAACTTGTTCGTATTGTGATATTCTTGCATAGTTGAGTTGTGTTAGAGTTTGAAGTTGATAAGAAGTTTAAGAGGGTAAAAGTTTGTTGATATACTGATTCAGCCACCCCCCCCTCTCAGTATATCTTTGTGCTCTTCAAATCTAACTCTAAAAAGTTAAAAACATGTATTTACTCCCTTCTAACCTTCAAATTCCCAAAATAGCAAATAGTTCCTCGTTGTTCCCTTATACTCCAACCTAAAAACAGAGCAGTTGACAAACTGCTATTTTTAGAAGAACAAAATCCTAAAAAGACTGAAGAGTGAACTAAGTAAATTGGATGTGGAAGGAATCTTCGTTGAAGGTGCTCCTTATCACAGATGTAAGTAGGGGATTGAATAAGTCTATAGTCAAACAAACTTACATGCTTACAAATGACCCTTGCCAAAATACCATGATGCATAAACAAAAGGGTTTAGATAATTTGTTTGAATGTATTGAAATTATTGGAGATTCCACAAGCAATAATCATTATAATGGTTCTGGAAAATCTCAAATTATTGTGGGTTTGGAGAAACCCATTGGGGATTTCAAGGAGCTTTTGTTCAACAGAAAAGTGTCTGTCATTGGGGTGCAGTGTATGGGTGGTTGGTGGTAAAACAACATTGGACTTGGCTCTCTGCAATGACCCTCATTAAGGTGAAAAAGGCTTCCCTTCAATATGGGTCATGTTTTCTTGTTGTTTTAAGCTTTTATTTGAAAGGTACTCTCTGAAATTTCTAGGGTCTCTGCCTTGAAAGGCAACATATACCACATTTTGGGTGTTTTATTATTTTTCCCTTTTCCTAAGGAGAAGATGAGACTGCTGAAAGTGTAAAATCCTCTTTGTTGATGTTTTAGCTGCAGAAGATCTCCTTCTCTCAAAATCGAAATAATGATAAATAAATAATTCTAAGGCAAGTCGGACTTGCTGTATATAAATATTATTTTAAATTTATAACGCCGACCCAAGATGAAAAGTCGCCTTGGTTCTTGAATGAGGCCGACCCTCGTGAAGAGTCGACTTGCTTGTGAAAAGGCACCTTACATTGTATATATAGAAGGTGATGATCATTTTATTTGATCATCAATCAATTTATTCTCAAGACAATTCACACCTATCAAGAAGTTCACATATCTACAGCAGATTATTATTTTTCTTAGACGGATCGATATCAAGGAGAATTTATTGTAATTGTGCATTTGCATCTAGGAGAGGTGTTGTGTTCCATTAGTTCAGATCGGCCTAGAGTTTGGCCTAGATTGTAAGCAGATTTCTGCTCTTTCATTCAATATATATATAAGAGATATATTCTTGGCTGGGTTTTTCTCCATTGGGAAAGAGGGTTTTGCCAGGGTATTTGCTGTGTTTGATTGTTCATAATTTTGTATTTCTGCTTTTTTGTTAAATCTGATCTTAAAACTAACTTGGTATCAGAGCGGGTCTAAGAAGAGATCTGATCAAATTTGTTAAGTAGTCTATTTTTCATCTAGGGTAGATCCTTGAAGGTGAATTTGTGCAGAAAAAGAAGATGGTGATTGGTATCAAGGTAGAAGATAGACTTGATGGAGCCACAAACTTCAACTCTTGAAAACCCAAGGTACCCATTGCATTAGAGGAGAATGATCTTCTTGATTTCGTGGAAAGTAATATGCCTGAGCCTTCCGATGATACTGAGAAAATCCAGTGGAAAAAAAATGGCACGGAGGCTAGAAAGATCATGATAGAGTATGTGATGGATCACCTAGTACCGATCATCTCCAAGTTGAAGACAGCTGAAGAAATGTTTGATACTCTAAAAGGATTGTATGAGATCAACAACACCAGCAGAGCCCTTGCTTTGAGACAACAACTTTACCATGTAAAAATGGCTAAAGATGATTTAGTCATCTCGTTCTTTATGAAGATTGTTGATTTGAGAGATCAGTTGAGCACTATTGGGGACATAATTGCAGACAAAGATCTTGTTATGTTGGCACTAAATGTCTTCCTGAATCTTGGGAACCCTTTATTCAAAGCATCAGCGGGAGATCCAAGTTGCCCAAGTTTGATTTTCTTCGAGTTGATTGTATTCAAGAAGAGTCCAGGTTGGTAGCAAGAGGAATTGGGCGAAACCATCATGATGTAGAAAATCAAGTTCTTGCTACACACACTTCTAGAGAAAAAGGAAAAGGAAGAAAAAGGAATAGAGATAGAGAATCAGATTCTACCCCAGAACCGAAGAAGAAGGATCTCTCTCACATTCAATGTTTCAGGTGTGACAAGTACGGTCACTTTTCTCGAGATTGCAAATTAAGGTCTACACAACATGTTTCTTCTGCGGAAATTGGCATAGGGACATTTCAGAAGGAGCCAAGCTCTAAAGTTGATTCAAAAGGTTTCTTATTCTAAAGTCAATCATTTTCTTCAAAGAGGAGGAATTAACATTCAGAGGGAGTCTAGAAAACCAACAAAAGCAATTTTGGACGAGGAGGTCAGGAGGTTGATGCAAGTACTTGAAGCTTCAGAGGTAGTCACATCATTATGAAGATTTGTCATAATGTATATTTCTCTGTGACAAAGAAATATGAGGTGAAAGCCCTTGTAGTGTATATTCCTCTGAGATGGAGGAATATGAGGTGAAAGCACTTGTAGTGTATATTCCTCTAAGATGAAGGAATATGAGGTGAAAGCCCTTGTAGTGTATATTTCTCTGAGATAGAGAAATATGAGGTGAAAGCCCTTGTAGTGTATATTTCTTTGAGACGGAGAAATATGAGGTGCGAGCCCTTATTCATCTCTGAGATTGAGATGAGACGTCATGTTGAGAGACTCCATGACGACATCACGTTGAGAGACTCCGTGATGGACACTTGTGCATATGTTTCATTCCACACATGGGAGTAGCCATGGTGGACGTCATGTTGAGTGACTCCATGACGATATCACGTTGAGAGATTCTGTGATGAACTTTTTCTCAAATGGGTGTAGCCATTCTGGAGGTCAGACTCCATGACATGAATATCTGGAAGGATACCTCCCTAGCTAAGAGGGAGTGTTGATGGTTTAGCTGCGGGAGATATCCTTCTCTCAAAATCGAAATAATGATAAATAAATAATTCCAAGGCAAGTCGGACTTGCTATATATAAATATTATTTTAAATTTATAAGGTCGACCCAAGATGAAAAGTCACCTTGGTTCTTGAATGAGGCCGACCTTTGTGAAGAGTCCCCTTGCTTGTGAAAAGGCACCTTACATTGTATATATAGAAGGTGATCATTTCATTTGATCATCAATCAATTTATTCTCAAGACAATTCGCACCTATCAAGAAGTTCGCATATCTACAACAGATTATTATTTTGCTTAGAGCAGATCGACATCAAGGAGAATTTATTGTAATTGTGCATTTGCATCTAGGAGAGGTGTTGTGTTCCATTATTTCAGATCAGCCTAGAGTTTGGCCCAGATTGTAAGCAGATTTCTGCTCTTTCATTCAATATATATAAGAGATATATTCTTGGCTGGGTTTTTCTCCCTCGAGGAGGGTTTTCCCAGGGTATTTGCTGTTTTTGATTGTTTATAATTTTGTATTTCTTCTTTGCTGCCAAATCTGATCTTAAAACTAACACTCTTAAGCCAAATGGTATGTACTTTTTAGGGATGATATTTCCGAAATAAGTTCTTTAAACTTAACTTGGTTGTCTTGACTCTACATTTGGATTTCATATGGTAGATTATTAATATAAATCTGTCTATTTCTGGATTTGATGTAGTAGCTTGTAGCTGCATGTCCAGCTGTCATTCTCTAGTTCATTTAGATAACAACCCTTAATTCTCTGATCCTAATGTGTTTACACTTTACAATTTATGTGTGGCTCTATATACATACTAGTATATATATATTATTTATTAATAATATTTATAAAAAAGCCGAGAGATATCCTTTTCGAGGCGTTTATTTTTTAATCAATTTGGCACATCAAAGTGCATAGATGCCTCAAGACGGATGTTGGCTTTTTTATAAATATTATTAATAAATAATATATATATGCTAATATATAGAGAAAATGAATTTGCATGTCGGTTACATTTCTTTTATATGTATGTCGGTTACATTTCTTTTATTTCTTTTATAATATATATAATTGTCGGCAGGCAGGAGAACGTCAAAATAAACATAGCTTCAAAAAATGTACACGCATCCTGTGCTTTCATTGTAGAAGCCTCTTGACTTAATTACTGGTTTCAGTCTGCAGTAGACAGGCTGCTCTAGTTTGAGTTTGAGCGTTTCCTTTTCTTGCATGTTAAGGAATTAACCAACTAAACAGATTTTGATTATTGTGGATATCAGGTTATTTTGGAAACATTGTATTTTTCATCACTGTTTCAGTGTCCCCAAATCTGAAGGGCATTTAGACACAATGTGGGAAAAGATTGTTGGGAGGATGAAACCTGAGTTTCAAGAAGTGAAAGATGCACATACACATCTAAAACAGCAGAATTGAAGTCAACTCTGGTGATTCTGGATGATGTCTGGGCCAGAGCGATTCTGTAAAAAATACTATTTGAAGGGCCAGGATACAAGAGTCTCATCACAACTAGAGCAGTTCCACTACACCCAGGAACCCCTCTACTCAACTCCACAAATTACCCTTGCTTGGGCAGGAGGATTTTCTGTCCCTTTTCTGCTTCTGGGCATTCGAGACTTAACATCAATTCCATGCACTGCAGATGCAAATCTTGTGAAGGAGGTGTTTAGCCTTAGCTGTTTTTTGAGAGTCGGATGAAATTTGTAGTATTTTATATATGCAAATTTTATTTTTTTAAACTGCAATCTGTGCTACAACAAAATTAATCCTGTGATGTTTTTTTGGATTAGACATGAAGAAATAAGGGCCAGGCAAGCAAGATTGAATACATTCAATTAACCATTATGAGAAAAACAATTTATACAATCGGTAACCCAAGCAATTAAACTACAGATTTATAGATCCAAGATTGATTTAGATGGTTATAAGGTTCAAAGAAACTAATCTGAAAAAATATGGCATAAATTCTGTTCATAATTTTTGTTGTCCAACTTGGGCAACCGATTTTATTTTCCATTCCATGAGTTACAGGTGCAAGTGGAATGTAAAGGCCTGCCACTAGCTCTTATGGTGATTGGAAGCCCGTTGCATGGGTAACCCCACGTGGTCTGGGATAGCGCAAAGAATAAGCTTTCCAAAGGGGAACCGATATCAAATTATCACAAAGAAGGCCTTCTTAAAAGCTTGGAGACCAGTATTGAACCGGTAGGTGATGTAGTGAGGGAATGTTTCGTAGACTTTGGGTCATTTCCAGAGGTCACAAAGATCTGTGCTGATGCAGTGTTAGGTATTTGGGTTTATATTTGGAATCTGGAATGGCAGGATGCATTTGTCATCTTATTGGAACTTGCAAGCTGAAATCTGTTGATTTTAACTAGCAATCCAGGGCAATGGACTATCTTTTTATGTACATATTTTTTTAATCAAATTTTTAACATTATGCTGACATGGTGGTTGCACTTATCACGAGCGGAGCAGCAATTTCTCATGGAAGTGTCTCTGAGCTGTACTTTTCTCAGTGTGATTAATGAGAGGTTTGGCCATGCATTTGGGATGCCAATATGATATAGTCCATGGGAAGCGGTTACTTATGCCCAAGGAGGAGCATAATTTGCCAGGGACATTGGCTTTTGCTTTGTGATAGACAGTTTGATACTCAAATTGTCTCTATTCACATGGATGGGTTACAATATTTCTCACAGATGAGATCTCACCAATTACTTACTTGTTTCTGAAATACCGGGCCATATATTTTAATAGATTGCAAAATTTCTGCTGTTAATATTACATTTATTTCATTTCTGTAAGTAACTTTGGTGTCACTGACTAATGTGAAATTTAAATTACAAAATCTTCTGGATGTATTATGTGCATTTGTCAGGATTATGAATCTTCATTTGTCTCATCATCAAGCATATCAAGCACAGATTTTTGCAGCTTCCTGATTTATCTTCTGTAGGAAGAGAACTTACCCAAACAAGTAGTATTTGTGGCCATTGTAGAATTCTCTAATTGTTTTCATACACAGGCCATATGGAGGAAAATCAGTGGTAAGATATGAATTTGCCGGAAGCAACAGTGAAAGGTCTAGAGATTTTATCTTCACTTACTCAACTCAAATGTGTCTTCTTGGAGAGGGGTGATTGCATCAACTGTACTAAAACAGAGCAATGCACTACAGAACTTAGAGAAGCTATCTTTAAGCTTATGCGAGGGGTTCAAAAGTACATCCACATTCGACAAAAACAAGCTGTAAGATTTTAACATGGATCACTGCAGCGATTTAGAGGAGCTGCCCCCTGACTACCTGCTATGGGCCTTCCGCTTAGATGTGGTCTGTTGCCAACTGCCATCAGGTTCAGAAGTTACCATATGACCTTGGAAATCTGAGCTCTCGAAGAGTGTTATGGTTGTTGGCAAGGCCGGGCCTAAAAGAATTCCCATCGTTGATTGGAAACCTGGGGCAGTTGGAATATCTAGACATTTCAGTATGTGTGGGTCCGAAAAAACTTCCAGAGGAAATAGGACAACTAAAGAAGAAATTGAATGAGTTTGATATGAGAGAGAGTTATGGGTTGAAGAGGCTACTAAAAGTGTTTGTGGACTAGCTTCCTTGAAACATGTTATCTGTGACGAGAAGATTGGAAAACAGTAGTTGCAGGCCAAGAGAATTGCTAGCCCAGAACTTACAGCTGAAATTATGGAAGCACGGTTACAGTTTGGATTGGCTTGATGATTAACTTGACATCCTGATAAAATATCAACATACTTCATTTATTTTCCTATTCACCAAAACACACCCTTAAGGTCCATTATAGTATAGTGCTAGCCCAGTGGGGTGATAAATTTCCACCCATTCTGGCTGTGGTAAACCTCTTTTATTTTTCTGTGGGTGAAGAATGAATGTTTTCTCCGTCTCAAAACAGTTTGTTTCTGTTTCTATATATAGCTTGGAAGGGAGTGCCTGTAAATACGCAGCAATGAATCCCCTTGTTCACTTGGACATCTGTACTGCAATTATATTGATTTGGTGGATTGGATTGTCTGCAATGCTAATTAAATTCCTCATGAATAGTTTTTGATTTTAAGTTTTATGTTCTATGTTTATAAAAATCTCGAGGCAAAGAAAACGCCAGGGTTAGGTGTATTGGATCTGGAGAGGAACAATGAAAAAAAAAAGGATTCCTTATAAAGGATATAATTGTATATTGAATATTTTAAATTTTTTTATAGTTTATTTTTATAAAGGTATTTTTTATTGTTTTGAATTTTCAAGTCTAGATTATTCCTAATTTATGTTGGGATATAATTTCTGTTATATTTGAATGAATGTTTTCATTTCTTCTAAGTTTTCTATACATCTTGAATGTTATTGTATTATTGTTTTCTAGAATAGATGTGTTAGTGTTTCAGAACTTCAAATTTCACTTTTTTAATTTAAATATTTATCTTTTCACATTCTAAAATGGTTAAGTCACTTACAACAATCTAGAAAGATGAGAGCTTGCTTATAGAACAGGATATAAGGGAATGGAACTGTACACTCTAGACAAGCATTACACACACTTCATAAGGATCTAGGGTAGACATTTGGACAGCTAGAGTATCCAAAAGAGCACCAACCACATGAACAACAATCTATTGTTATCGGAGCAACTTTATCTTGCACATAGGTCTAATCTTTAATAACATATTTTCCCATATAACTATTGAATCAGCCTAGTTATTTGATTGAGGGGGAGCCCCAAATGTCACTTTTTTGATAGTAAGTTGTGAGTATATGTCAACAATTCGAGACACATTGACCCCCAGAGTCATGGAACAGACTCATCCGTTATCACGAGCAGCCCCTAGCCTTAAGCTTCCCGAAACAGTCATATTTTATATTCAAAAAAGGGGTCTGTAATTTTGGTGATCTTTGGGATTTTTCCACTTTGAGTTGGTTTCCATGGCATATTGTCAAAGCACGATTTAAGCTAAGCAATAAATTTAGACCATTCTTGATTTTTGTATGCTCCTTGGTTCCGGTGGAATTGTCTATGAAACTATGTACCCCCTTACATTGCAGTTTTTTTAAAGATTGGCTATGGCTGGGAGTTTATCCTTTTCTCAGATTTCCTTTAAAGAAGTTGTATTTATAGTTGCTTACTGTCCAACTTTTGAATTCTCGCTTAAATCTTAAGTGGCATTGTAGATTTAGTGAAAAATTTTGGGCCAAACTTTCTAATCAAATTTGGAAATCAAAAGCTTCTTTAGATGCTCAATTACTTGCTTGGAAAGTGCTCCACTGTAAGCTGCCCATTGGGGGCAGGTTAAAATGTATCAAGCTTTAGCCAAGTAAATGTCTTTTTTGTTCTAAAACTGAAGATATATGGCACATTTTCTGGGGCTGCCAATTCGTTAAAAAACAATGGAATTCTATTTTTAATGACTTGCCTGCTATTTTTGGTCATAAATTAAGATGGAAAGAGGCTCTTTTGGGGACAGGGCTGCATGATAATGTTATTGCTACTAGTATCAGACAGATTATATTGTTGCATATATGGAGAACCAGATGTAAAGCAATTTTTAACATTTATTGCAATCACCAAGAAGTTGTAGTTTTAAAGTTTTACTCTGACATTTTTTATTGTCTTGCCTCTTTATTCGTGCAATTGCAGGCGAAGTCCGAGAAGAATCCTATGCTGGAGGTCCACATTCATCAAATCAAACTGCAAGTGAATCAGCTATTAGGATAAAAAGCTCCTCATATATCACAGGCTCTAAGGTCCTAGTTCTGATATTGTTGCTTCAGCTTACTGCATATGTTGCTGATCTATATCTCTGCTGTTCTATTTGGTCATTGTAGTTTTTTTGCAGTTTCTAATTGCATTTTACCTCATGTAATTTGCATTTTCTCAATAAGAATAAAAAAAAATGAAAAAGAAAAAACAACAATTGGAGAGGATGGTAACATAATTGTAACATAATTGTACAAGACACCATCACATGGAAAAGACATTTTAACAGAAGTAAGCATCCCAGCTTAACACAACAATTAGCTGATCTCATACAACTTTAAAAATCTATTTGAAACTTGGATATAATGAGAATTGTAAATATTAATTTCAAATTTACAATGAGTTTTAAAGTTTATTTTTTAATCAAATGTTAGTTTATTAAAATATGTGGAGCTTTCATATATGCCAGTCTTAAAATATATAAGCTAGTAATGATAATTTTGTGGAGAGGTTCTACTTTGACAAGGGTCTCATGTTCTTGTAAAATATATTAAAATTCTTTAATTTAAATTTGATAGTTATTTACATGTCAAATAATTAATATTTTATAACAATCATAACTTTAAAGAGTAACATATAAGTAATTAGGGAAATAATAAATAATGATTCATTCAAAAATAAAATTGAAATTCATACAAAAGTAAAATAATTCTTCAAATAAAAATAAAGTAAAAGATTTGATAAAATAAAACTAGCATTTGCACCTGAAGGAGGTTCAAGGATTGCCGATATAAAACTATATGTATGTAAATTAAGTATTATCTGATTATGAAAAGTATGTAAATATTTGCATTCAGATTTAAAACATAAAGCAATGCAAATGAAAAAATAATGTTGCTATCAAATTGACAAAAAATATTACAAATGGAAATAGAATGTTCCCATCAAGTTGTCAAACCGATATTTATCTGGCTTTTATGTGATAAGTGAGATTTTGAAGGATTTTACCATTAAATGACAGCTAGTTTACCATTAAACGACGGCTGAAACTTGTTTTTTGATGATTCAGCAATGGTTTGCAGGTGTGAGATTTGTTTCAGACTCAAATTCTCACACTATATGTAGCATATGGACTAAGAATTCTTAAATAAAAATAAAAATTTATATATCTATCTAGAAAATAAAATATTTTTAAATAAAATGAAGTAACTATTAAATAGGAGTTATTGATAAATGTATTTAAGATATCTATATTTGTAATAATAATTATTACAACATTGCTAATTATAAATAGCAAAGATTTTTCAGATTTGATACACAATCATTGATATTACCAAAAAAAAACGAAAAAAACCATTGATATTACCAATTAATTATGTTAAAAGACATTCTATAATGACAATAAGATGTAAAATATCTCTAAACTTTCTAAATAGACAACTAAAAAATTCACTCTATAACTATTTTATTTCACATATTTCAATTAATTAATAAATAAAATAGTCACTCATTCAAATATTTAAATTTTTTTGAAATGTATTAAATTTAAAAATTTGGATCATATTAAAATAAGAAATAAATCAAAGAGTTGTAGGTTGATTGATTAAACACAATTAGTGAGGGTGATGGTATGTTCTTTAATTACACCATCCACAAGGTTCAAAAGATGAGGTTGAGATTATACCCTAGGTGACTTTATCGGAATGGATGCCCCTTAGTCCTTCACTCTTAATTGAAGAGGTATCAATATAGGCTTGGGTCCCACATCAAGTAGCAAAGCAAACTTGGGAATGATATAAAATCCTCCATAAAAATAAAAATAAAAGCAATTAAATTGTTTAGTAGTAAGTTATAAATTTAGCAAGAGGCAATCATACTTTTCTCAACCATTACGAAAGTCTTGGTCATTTGTAATTGACTCCCAATCTAAAATGGTGCATTGCCTTCATGAAGTTTTAATGTTGTTCTACTACATGTCATTAGTTTGAAGATTAAACATATAAATCTAGATTAATGAAAGTGATGTAACAAATTTTTTATATTATTGATTTTTTCCCTAGTCCATGAGTTTTAGGTGCAAGTAGAATGTATAGAATTGCCACTAGCTCATTGCATGGGGAACCTCATGTGATGTGGGAGAGTACAAAAAATAAGCTTTCCAAAGGGGAATCAAAATCAAATTATCACAAAGATGGGCTTCTTAAATGCTTGGAGATTGGTATTGATTTGTTAGATGAAGTAGTGAGGAATGTTTCATAAACTTAGTGCCATTTCTAGACAACCAAAAATCTATGTTGCTTCACTATTAGATATTTGGGTTTATGATTGGAATCTAGAATGGCAAGATGACTCTGTCATCTTAAATACATTTATTTAACAAATGCCAAGAGATTTTATTCTCAAGTTATTTTACTTAAGAGTTATTTTATTTCACTTTAGAATTATTATTTTTATTTACTACATAAATACATGGACACAAATTTTTTTAATATAAGAATTATTTTATTTTGATGTATTATTTACTTTTTTTTTAATTTGAAGAGTTACTTTTTGGTAATACACTTGTTTTTTATAAGAATAAAGGTAGACTTTTGAAAGGATTCAAATCCTTTTTACAAAGAAAACTTTAGATATAGCCAAGCAGCCCAAAAGATGCAAAAATTAGACCAAAGAAAATAAAATGATGTAGCCCAACAAACCACAAAAGACAAACACTATTTGATCATAAACCTGTCTATGGTTTTCTTTCTATAACATTCTTTCTATTTCTCTCTTATGAGGAAAGTTACTTGAGTGGTTATGAAACCTTGGGTACATGAACCTATGTTTATGTTTTTTGATAGATTAAGGTGAAGAGAACTACATGTAACTTCAATCCCATTTGGAACCAAGTATTTAGGTAGTCTTTGGGAAAGGTATCCCCTATAACCCAAGTCTATACGAGAGAAATTTTACGGATTGAACCAAGGCTTGGAGTGTTCCTAAACTCGATCGACCTCCTTCTTTAGTATTCTTCAACTTGACCTTAAAATTGAAATTAGAATGCTATGAACTCATGTTCCAATTAATATGTGCCTAGATCTGTGTTGAGTTTAGGATGGAGCACCACATGACTACCTTTGCCAACTATAGGCAATTAATGGTAAGTATTATTTGTTAGAATTGTGAAAAATCACAAAACTATGAGCCACAAGATCAAACAACGAACAAAGACACCTTCCATGCAAGAGATCTACAAACAATATATGCAATATTCCTCAATAAGAAAAAGCTACAAAATGAACCTCAAGAATCTTCAAGGAAAACAAAAGTCCTCAAAGGTTGAGAGTTTGAGACTAAATCTCTAGATTCTAAGAGAGATAATACAATGAGGGTTGAGTGCTTCACAGGGACAACTCTAAATGGTAAAGGGATTAGATCAAGAAAAGTTCAACATCACATGTGATGAGACATAATGATGTAATAATATCTCACTTCAATTAATATAGAAAAACACTTAATTTAATAAATAACTCCTAAGTTTAACTTAAATGCATGAGAATAAATTATACTACTAATTAATTAAAGATTAATTAATCATTAGCTAATGCATGATTACTCTAACAACCCCCTTAAGATGAGCTTAGGGAGTAGCTAAAAACCCTAAAAAGAGAATGCATGATGGGTCATGGCAAAACAAGGCCTAGTGAGGTACCCATGTACAAACAAAAGTTCTCTCAAAACTGGAGAAAAAGGAGAAAATCATTGTGGGATAAAAATCCTCTCCAAAAGAGAGAAAGGCGAATGAAGGATTGAAAATCCTCAAAATCAAGGTGTGAAGGACTGAGAAGCCTCCAACCAAAACAATGTCTTGAAAAAGAGATGAACATGTAGAACATCACTGAAGCATGAAGAAGTTGTAGACTACTGTCGAAGATGACTGATATGGTGCTAAAATGAAGAACCTCCTCTAAAACAAATGATGATTAGGATCAAGATAACAAGAATCTGCATGAGTGCCCCAATGGCACTACTTGAATCAGATGGCAAACAAAGGAAAAAACATCTGAAACTCAAAAATACAAATGTCAAGATCTAGAAGACAATAATTTGCATAAGTTCCCCCAATGACACTACTTGAATTAGATGGAAAACAAAGGAAAACATTTGGAAGTCAAAGATACAGGTGGTACATGAATCTGCATGAGTGACCCCAATGACACTACTCAACATGCAAGTAAAAAATGCAAGTACCAAATAGTCTGAAGAACATTGATCATGAGGGAGACAATAATTTGCATGAATGTCCCCAATGAAACTACTCGAATTAGATGGAAAAAAGGAAAACATCTGGAACTCAAAGATAAACGGTATATGAAACTATATGAGTGACTAAAACAACACTACTCAAAAAGAAAGATGCAAGTTGAAAATATAGGTACTAGTAGTCTTTGATCAAATAAAAATGGAAGGTCACCTCTAGAAATAACAATGTAAGAATGTCCATATGGTAAATGCTCCATCTCATTGAAATGCATGTAACCAGCTGTTGATGTACGATGCATCTGAAAGTACATAGGAACAAGAACTAGGTACGTAGATCACTCCAAACCACAAAACCAAGGAAGCATTAGCACCAATAGTAGAACCCCCCCCCCCTCCTCCCCCCTATAATGTTGGAAAGGGAGAGCCATGATAGGTACACTAAAACTTTGTGAAACCAAGAAGTGCATGTAGGAGAAACAACCTTCAAATAAAAGGGTGTGCAAACTACGACACACAAACATGAGACAATAATCACTGGGATTCATTTCTATCATGGAAGGGACACTCTCTTGACAAAGGTGTGATGGAAAACCAAAGGAAAACATCAACCCCCCAATGACACTTTATATCATAGTGTGATTACAAAAGGTACAACAAGATGTACAAAATCCCCAAAAAAATGCACCAAAATGGCACTCTATCTTAGTGCATCTATAAAAGAGAATGTGCAAGAAATAATTTTTGCAATGCCCAAATAGGATAGAATACTAGAAATTCATGAAGAACAATATGGAAAAATGCATGGATGGAACTAAAGAGCTCTGAGAGATGGTTTCAATTCCACAAGAATCGTGAAAAACAAATAAACTAGCCAAAGTTATGAGCTCGAGATTGAAAAATTCACCTCTGACTTCAATAGGCTATAGAATGCACTAGCAGAAAAACTAGGTGATGAGACCCACACCACTAGAAATTTAGAAAAACTAGCTTTCCGACGATATCTTGTTCATCAAAATCTAACATTGTATGCAAAAGTTATGGCTAGAAGAAAAAATACTGCTCCCTAGAGGCCAAAGAGGGGGCCTTGACATGCGTTTGTGCGGTTGACGTCATGCAAACGTCAGCATTCATATGGATGATGTTGTGCTCAAGTTAGAAGGAATATTCATAGGAATATTCCCTTTTCTTAGAAAAAATGCAGCCCCTACAACAAAAATTGATGACAAAATATTCTTTTGAAGCATAAAATATTCCAAACAACACATGCTGGAGAAAACTTGCTGGATAATTGGAAGTTGGCCATAAAATTTTTGAAACCGCTGGGTTGATGACATCATCGCCAACAAAGAGGGCACATGTACCAAAAAATTATTTTTCAATGGGAAAGGGTTTATGCGTCTGCCTGAAAATGGTTGAAGGCTGTTGTTGTTTAAAGAAAGTTGTCGGGGTTTTCAAACCTACTGGTTGACCAGTGAAGACTACCATTGAGGGTAGGGTAGGGGCTCGTAGGGGCTTGTGTAATCAGGTACTGTGTGGGTACCTCATTAAACATGTCGCCCAAGAAAATTTTTCCTGCTAAGAAATTTAATACACTGCCCCAAAAAATTCAAACGTGCACTTTTTAAAACCTTTTGATATTTGATTTTTATAAAATTTATAATAAAGAAATTAAAGAAAAACAAAATGGCGATATAATTTTTTTTTGATTTTTTTCGAATTTTGTGCACGTGAATCTGTACAAGGGCCATACGGGCCCATGTAATTTTTTTTTGCCTTAAAAGCTCCCAATGGTGAAATAGGTTAAATTTATAGTAAATATTCATGGAATTGACCTCATGAATCTAACAACAAGGTTTGTTTCACGCCAAAATGTACCAAATTTGTAGCTACCCTTTGGTTTCGAAAAAAACAACCGCTTCAAACCCTTGTAGATTAGGCATTAGGAACCCAAATTAGGCGAAACAAAAGGAAAATCTACCTTCAATGTAATTAGATTTCCACAATCCATAAGAATTTGCAAAATCAAATCCAGAAGCATTCAGACATAAAATCTACCTTTTTCAATGACTCTGAATCCAATGGTAAATTCCTTTTTGTGCCAAAGTGCACCTAAAATCATTCACCTCCAAAATTTGCAAAAAAGACACTAAAAATGCTAGATTCAATCCTATAACCCTAGATGAGAAAAAAACTTCATAAATCGAGAAGGGGTTCAATAAATCCACGCTCTAATACCATGTTAGATTTGTGAATAACATGAGACACAAGATCAAACCACGAACAAAACACCTTTTACTCAAGAGCTCTGCAAAACAAAGATTTGCTATTCCTTAAAAAGAAAATACTTACAAAATGCAAGAGACTATCAAAAGATATGAAAGTTCGAGTGATAATACAATGAGGGTTGAGTGCTTTATAAGAGCAAACCTAAATGGTAAAGGGACTAGATTAGGACAAGTGTCAACATCGCATGCGATGAGACATAATGATCTAATAATAGCTCACTTTAGTTAACATAGAAAAACACTCAGTTAACTTAATAAAGAGCTCCTAAGTTTAGCTTAAGTGCATGAGAATAAATTAGATTAGTAATTAACTAAAAATTAATTAATCATCAACTAATGCATGACTACTCTAACATTATTGAATATGGTATGGTGTTTTTTCTTTATAAATATCAGGTGGATAATTGTATGCTAAGGTTTATGATTGGTAATACACAAAATGTTATGTACTTATAAGTAGAATATTGCCTAATATTAATATTGAAGGGTTGGTTTCTATTACCATAAGGCATCTTTTTTATGTTTATTTGGTTGTGAACCAAAGGAAATAGAGTGCTCCACCTTTTAGGAGACGAAATACTTAAGGGGGGGGGTCCTCCTATTTCACTCTTAGTTCATTCAAGGAAACCCTAGAGATCTCAACCTAATGATCCAATTAGGAAAAGAGATTGCTACAAGGTCTCCTTGGGTGTGATTAAAAGGGGGTTCACCACTAAGCAAATGATTAGGAAGAAAGAAATGAAAGTAACATGCAAATCTAGCTATGTAACCTAGTAAATGAAACTTAAAATTAGAATAATAAACTGTGGATAAATAGAGAAGTACCTAGAAGACTGGATATGCCTGAAACAGGGTCTGCAATCCCAAAATTATGAATTTTGATGTGAACTGGGACTCATATGCTAGACTGGATGATTTAGTCCTAGTTTAGGGTTTCAAGCTGAATCTGGAATCTACAACTGGTAAACCAGGATCTATAAGAAATGACCAAAAAGTGGTATACTAGGACTCATATTCCCAAGGTGGTGATTTAGTCCTATTATTTGGGTTTGGCTGAAATTTTGGTATCCTCTAGTGATCTTCTGAAGCTTTTCTCTTGTTTGATCTCCGAATCTGAAACTTTGAATTCTAGTTTGTAGGCGACTTTCTGTGAAGTTGACAACTTCTTGACAACTTTGAAAAATTTCTTCAATCTTGCAATCTTGTCTTCAAAGGATCTTCAAGCCTCAAAACACCTAGATCTGCAATCACATATGTAGAGGGAAAAAATATTGATTTGTTAGTGGATAGGGGTTTGCCTTGGTCAAACCTTATTTTGGTAATCTAACCTTGAAATGAAATGGAATACAATGAAGGAATGATGAATGAACAAATATGCTATGTTGCAACTCACCAAACCCTTGGAATAAAGGCTACAATATTATATGAAATGGTTAGCATGAACTCTTGATTGTATGTTATGAATCTTGACTTGAATGCTTGCTTGAATCATGAAAACCTACATTACAAATGTTAGGTAAAAAACACACATGATGCATGATGACTTTGTCATGATGCTTGAATCTTGAATATAGCTCCAAAATGCTTGATAATCAGCTCTTGAATGCTCTTGATCTCATAAACTTGCTAGGATACTTGCTCATAAAAGTTTCTAGGTCTTGTTAGGAGAAATAATGTGAAATAAGCTTATATTTATACTTGTTTATGCCAAATTTCTTGAAATTACAACACTACAAGCTAACATTAGATCTAGGAGAATAAAATCCTGCCAAGAATTGAATTCAAAATGGGTCCAAGCTAAAGTGAGACTCATATGCAAGTTGGGGTGTATGAGTCCCAGTAGCCTAGGCTTGGGACACAAATTTCAAGAAATGCTAAGTTTTATGCCATATTCAAGATCAGGGCTCGAGACTTAGGTGGGACCCATACACCCAAGGTGGCATATGAGTCTCAAATCACTAAATCTAGGACACATAACCCAAGAACATGAATTATGATTGGTCATTAGTTAAGTGTTAGGATTATCCTAAGAGAAATGCATTAAATAAGGCTTGTGGATGCAAAATAGGACCAAATAAGGCATAAAGAAGCCCAATTTTAGCAGGAAGGGCCCAAACATGTGAAAATATAAAGGGATACATTTTTCTAAACTAAATTTAGCCCCCACTTTAGTGAGAAGAGGAACCTACTTCAAACTCACACTAAAGTAGACAAACTCACATCAAGAGGGGTCCAAGTGTACCAATGCTAGTGAGATAGAACGACAATGATCAAGAGGGTTGCACAAGCCCACATGATCAATATCCTTTGGAAAACCAATATATGCACAAAAGAACACAAATGTAAATGATGTATGAAGTGAAAACAATGTACAAGCATACACTTCCAAAGACATAAGGAAGAAAGAAAAAGGAAACAAAAAGAAAAAAAGAAAAAAAAGAAAAAGAGGGTGGATCAAGCCTTGACCATTTATCTAACACGATGTGGATCGGATCTAAGCTATTTTTCCAAAAAAATTTTACAAGTGGAACACAATTTCCACTATACAAACCAAACACACACTCACAAGGGCTAGTGAAACCTCAGGCCATCCACTAGGTGAGCCCCCAAAGACACATATGTACGTGGCCAGTATGCGCTCACACACGCAAGCAAGTGGCTATGGGAAAGTCACGCCTAAGTTTGACTCCCATACACTTACCATACCAAATCTATACCTCCTGATAACTTTGATAAGGCACCACACAACATGAACAACATGATTCATAAGGCAAGAAAAACTTTGTATGCTTGACACTCATGAATAAATAGGATGGCTCCACAGGCAAGCAAAGTATGCTATGCAAGGTGGCCATATAACAGATATTGTAAATGAAAAATCATGTAAGGTATGATCAAAGGAGTTTTTCTTAGTTCATTTAAGGTATTAACGTAGGGAACATTGTGCCTAATATCTCCAAGAGAGGATCAATCAAAGAATAGAAGATTCATAGATTAGGGAATGCAGTGCGTTGCATCAAGCCACTAAGAGGAATATAATATTCTAAGAGAGATCACACTATTGAAGGACATCATACCCAATGTCACCATAAAGAGAAAGACACATCACATGAAGTAAGAAGAATACACAATGAAACATGAGTTGTAATATGCAAAAGAATAATGCCAATGTATGCTCCCACTTTAAAGAAATCACTAAACACCATGCTGTGAGCAATTACTTTAAAGTAGCAAATGATAAATGCTAACAATAAAGAGGACATGAGGGCTTATTTGGAAAGCCCTACGCCAAGTCATATTTTTCAAAATGAAGCTACACCATGAAAAGGGGTTGCCCCAAAAATGAAATCGCAAAATCACATAAGGGATCCATAGATTCAGGGTTAGTATGTCTTTGCTACAATGTTAAATTAGAGAGCTCAGAATTGTCATCATTCCCCAAATACTCATGGAACAAAGAGAGTGAAAAAAAGGAATAAACTTCAGGTCAACATGGAAGAGACCTAAATGTCTCGATGCCTTGCGTCATCCCCAAAAGGAAAACACAAGAAAAAGAAACAATAAATGAAAAGATTTTGGGTCAACATGGAAGACACCTAAATGTCTCGATGCCTTGCATCATCCCCAAAAGGAAAACACAAGAAAAAATAAAAGATAAAATGTTTACAACATAAAGAAGAATTTATATACATATAGAGGAATGCACAAAGAGAGATAAATCAAACAAAATGGTACAGGGGATCACATTACACACATGCAATCACGTAAAAGAAACATGAAAAATAAAATAAAGACAAGACTATTAAGGCACATGAAATTCAACCTATTAGTAGGTCATTCGCATCCCAATCTTGTTCATCGTATATGAAAGGCAGACAACTAGCCAAAGGGACAACAACAAGTGCTGAACTAGGGTCATCATCAAGTTTGACATTCTTCCTAGGAGAATTATCATTTAGGCTCATAGAAGAGTAAAACAATGTATTCAACTCATTATGCACTTCCTCATCAATTTTAGTTATCTCATCATCATCATCCAAATTAATCACAATGGGAGGTCGAATGATAATGTTTAAAGAAGGATTTAGCTCTTGTTGTGGTTGTGATATAGGATATTTCTGTTGTGACGAAGAGGGAGACTCATCATGTTTTCTTCAGTAAGTTTGGATGTTATTTTCTTTGTTCTCTTCGTTTAACCTTCAAGTAATAGCACAACGTCTACACCTATGCTCTCTAGCATTTCTATTTCTTTCAGTATAATTTTCAAGTTTCATTTGTGTAGGAGCGGGTTTATCAAACATAGGTCTCTTTTCTTTCCTTAGGGGAGGAACGAAAGGAACCATAGGAGGTTGTCAACCACTTTCTCTTTAGCTTTGTAAACTTGTTTTATCATAGGAGGCATGACAAAATTGTTTTGGTTGTCTCTTGGTCATTTGTAGGAGATAGGAAAAGGATCTATCTTAGGTTGGTCTTGGTTATTTGGAATGATTTTTTGTTCTATCATAGATTTTTCAAGGATAGGAGGCTCAATCATGGGTTGAGGCATGTTTCAAAGTGATAGTTCTACTATGCATTTTTCCTTAAAATTTTGATAGGATTTGAAAAAAGTATTCACGAGGTTTAAAAGGTTCCATAGGCTCAGGCCAAAAGAAATCCAATGAAAATTTCCCATGGGAAGACACAAGATTAAAACCACTATGGTGCACACAAAAGATTTCATTGTCAAAGGGAACTTAAAAAATTTATGCACAACCGATGGGACAACTTCCATGGAGCATAGCCATGGATAACCAAGCTTCACATGGAATTGATCCGATGTCAAGATGATGGGGAATGAGACATCTAATTGTTTTGGTCTAAATTTTAGAGAAAGGGTGATCGATCCCATCATAGGGAAAGCAAAACCATTATGCATTTTTATCCATGCTTTCAGTTTATCATATGTTTCTTGATAGAGTTCATGCACAAGTAAGAATTCTTCAGTGGTCACATTCTCTCCATAGACAGAATCAATTAATATCCCATTAATGGGCTTGTCATTGATTCAACCAGCTATGTAAATAGGAGCATTAGGTGCATTTTTAATTATATCTTTGGATGGGAAAGCAATGTCAAGAGGAATTTTAGTTCAACCCTTACAAGGTTGAATTTTGATCAATTCAACCATACCATTCATATGAATTTGTTCATCAATATCCATGTTGTCATCATCCGTTTCAACTTTCATCACATCATTCTTCTTAGTTTCACTAGCTTTGACAAATGAAATATTATGATTTGGAATATTGTTGGTAAAGATTTGCAAGTTTTGGTTGGGAGGGGCAACAAAATTATTTCCTTGATCATTAACACCTCCAATTTGAAGTCAATTAGAATCAATGAGGTCTTGCACAAGATGTTTAAGATGCTTACAATGTTCCATATCATGTCCATTTTGTCAGTGATAATGACAATAGGAATTTGATCTAAAGTTCAAAGGTAAAAGCTTATTAGGATCAAAATTTTTAACGAGAGGTAAGGAGATCATTTTTTGTTCTATAAGTTGTAACATTGTGTTATGGAGGGTATGGGGTAAGGGAGTTAATTGTCTATCTAGATCCCCAAATATAAAAATGTAAGGAAAGCAGAGGTGCGAAAAACACTTTCCTAATGTCAAATCCACATGGAAGAATGCAATGCAGGACTTTTAATTTTCAAATTTCAAACTAATTAAGATACACATGAAAGATTTTCATAAATAGAGCAAAAACACACAGAGACAACTGAAGCAACAGATTTTACGTGGGAAACCCTTTCAGGAAAAAAACCACCACACCAAGCTGAATCTCTTTGTATTACAATAACAACAAAATTACATACAATCAGAAATAAAACTCTCTGGTATTTCATAGTAGCTTCTTTCATTGTTCAATAGTTACAGACAATTCTCTCTTCAAAAATGTCGATTGAACTCATTCTCACTTCTTGATCAGAATCGTTTTGCCTTTATTTAACACATTCTGATTTTTCCTTCTATACATCGTTATCCGCCATTGCCAACAATAGATAGTTTCCATTTGAGCCTTGATTTTTCCTTGCATGCAATTTTTCTAGTGCTGCAACAGTTACAAAAAACCAACTGTCATCAGTTTGAAAACCGCTTCCTCTGATTGGTCCAGCAGGATTGCACATAGGATGGTCACACGGTCAATGGTGTTCAACTTTGTTGGCATATCAGTGAGACACACACAATGTCTCCTCGATGCCACAAAGTTTCTCTATCAATATCGGCTTTAAGTCTCCAGCAGTCGGCAAGACAACAAAGAAGTTATATCAAAACCATCGATGTCCATTTTGATCCTATCGGCAAAGGTTTCCCTTATCGGCGATACTCATATCAAAAACACAAGTCATATTGATCAGACATTCCATCAGCAAGACACACCGATCTCACCAAGACTTTCTGCTGACAATCTTAAGTTACCTCGAAGCCTTTCACCTCTCGACCAGACCCCCATGGTTTCGGTGAGACGTCATATCGAAAAAAAAGCTTCCACCGAAAGTCATACGGAAACGCCCAGTAGTCGGCGAGACTAATCACCTTCGCCAGGACTTCATACCGAAGTCCTAAGTCACACCGACAACTACCATTAAGAAAGACCTATACCGAAAGCATCTCATCATTGGCAAGACATTTTAATGTCGCAAGGACATCTTATCGAAGCCCTAGCATTAGCCTGATGTTGGTGAGACTTACACCATTCGCTGGGACTTCTCCTCGACACCCGTGAGTTAGCCTGAAAGATCAAACTATTGCCCAGAGTTCTCCATTAAACAAAAGGTCATGTCGAGCACAGAGAGTCACAACAATAGTCTTTTTGGCAAGACATGAACCCTGTCTCGGTGACAGGAACCTATCAAGCAGACTTAGAACAGTTTTGTCGCCCAGACATGAACAGTGTCACAACGACTTTTCCCTTCAGGAGTTCCATGTCAGTAAGGATTAAGGCACATTTTCCAACAAAAAGGATTTGTATTCTTTATAGCAGCCACTTGGGTATCAACATGTTAAGTTGGTTGAAGGGGATTCTATTTTCTAAAAGGTTGATAATTATTTTGATTTGCGGGTTCACAATTTTCAGGATGGCTAGAGGTGGGTTTTGTTTCATGACTATTAACTGAGTTTTGATAATCATGAATGATAACTATACAAAAATGTACAAAGGAAGGAAGCTTCATCATACCAAGATTATCTTGCATCTTAGTTTGTAATTCGTCAATGAACATTTGTTGAAGGTGAGGATCGAGAATCTTTATGTCAATTTGGGAATAAAGCAATTGGTAGCTTGAAATAAATTCAATAGCCTTTTCATCATCCTTTTGCTTACATCTCATCAGATCATCTAATGTCATCTTAGGAGTCATGTGCGCTTGGAAATAGTTAATAAAGGCCTCAACAAGTTCATTGAATGAATGAATTGAGTTATTTGGTAATGAGGAAAACCATTCTAAAGCGACATCTTTCAAGGACCTAGGGAAAAGCTTAGTGAAGAGCTTATCCTCAAGGTCAAAATCATTGCATAAGTTGGTGTAAGCGGAAGCATGATTAGAAGGGTATCCTTTTCCTCCATATTTCTCAAACCTAGGAATCTCTATACCTTGTGGTATCGAAGCTCTTATTATCTCCAAGGATAAGGGATTTATTTTGACATAGTATGATGGTTGACCGTTTTGATTTTGGTTTATGGTGGAAATTTGCTTTTGAAGGGATGAAACATTCTGCAAGAGCTGGTTAAGGATGGCGTCATTGGTTGTATTTTGAGATGGAGGTGAATATGGTGGAGGTGTATATGTGTTTGAAGGGGAAGTGAATGGAATACTTATGGGAGGTAAAGTGGTAGATATGGAGTGAGATGCCACAAAGGTACAAGGATTTCTAGTGGAAATAGTCGAGGTAGGAAAGACATTACTAGTAGGTTCCATCGTTGTTGTAACTTGAGGGTTGGTATAGGTACGAATAGAGGAAATGGTTGTGGGAGGAGGAATTTGAGTTCCTCCTTGACTTTGGACATTGTTAGAAGTTTGAGCACAACTAGTGGTTGAGGTAAGATGTTTTCCAAAAATTTGAGCTAGGTTATGTGCAAGTTCTATTCCTTGTTCACTTTCAATCATGCAGTGTATGTTATCTATGGTAGGAATAGCAATGTTGGAAATGTTTTCAGTACTCACTTGATGTTGTAGGTTTGCTAACTCTTCATGGATTTGGATTATGTTTTCTTGAGGAAAACTAGCAACCATTGTTTCAACACTTGTCACACTACTTGAAGGTAAAGAGTTGTTAAGGGTATGGTCCATACCTAGTGAAAGAGCTAGATAACCCAAGATACAGGAAGAGTGTTCTATCACAGGATGACATGAGTCTCGAACTACATCTCACTATAGTATTAGCAATAGGATACAAAGTTGTAAAGCTCATGCAAGGGATAATCAATGAATGCAAGATAAATGCAATGAACACAAGATAAATGATATTCTTTAATTCCAATTCTTATGTTTACAAATGCACTTGAAATGAAACCAAATTAAGCTAGATCCAATGAAATGAATGAAATTGAAACTTAATAATCTGAAACCGAGATCTAACAACAAATAGAAACACAAAAACAAGGTTTTTAATGTTGTAAAATGCAGATTTAGGTATGATACATGACTAAATCACCCAGAGGGGTGTAAGAGTCCTAGTTAGGGTTTTTAAAGGGTTAAAATGCTAAAAAAAAGTCAAAACAAAATTCCTAAAAATTAGGTAAAACAACCTGTATTAGGAATAAATCACCCAGAAGGGCGAATGAGTCCAAGATTAGGGTTTTGAAACTAAATTCAAAAAATTTGGAGGAATGTTAAGGTTTTTAGTTTGTATGTTGTCTTGACTGTTTGCAATTACAATTTTTTTGTGAAATTGAATGATTTGAGATGCAAAAATGCAACCTATATGCATTTTTCACTAATGCAATGTTTAGAAGTCCTAAATGAAAATTAACTAATGTAAGATCTAATGCAAAGTTAATGTAAGCTAGATCTAGGACTGAAATGTACTCCAAATCAGAAATAAGGTGTCCAAAGGTTAGGTTCACCAAAATGAACCAGGAAATAGGGTGCTCCACCTTTTAGGAGATGAAACACTTAAGGGGTGTCCTCCTATTTCACTCTTAGTTCATTCAATGAAACCATAAAGATCTCAACCTAATGATCCAATTAGGAAAAGAGATTGCTACAAGGTCTCCTTGGGTGTGATTTGAAGGGGGTTCACTACTAAGAAAATGCTTAGAAATAAATAAATGAAAGTAACTTGCAAATCTAGCTATGTAACCTAGGAAATGAAACTTAAAATTAGAATAATAAATTGTGGATAAATAGAGAAGTACCTAGAAGACTGAAGATGCTTGAAACAAGGTATGCAGACCCAAAATTATGAATTTTGATGTGAATTGGGACTCATACGCTAGACTAGGTGATTTAGTCCCAATTTAGGGTTTCAGGCTGAATCTGGAATTTGTAACTGGTAAACCAAGATCTATAGGAAACAACTAAAAAGTGGCATACTAGGACTCATACAACCAAGGTGGTGATTTAGTCCCAGTATTAGGGTTTGGATGAAATTCTGGTATCCTCCAGTGATCTTCTATAGCTTCTCTCCTATTTGATCTTTGAGTCTGAAACTTTGCATTTTGGTCTGTAGGTGACTTATCATGAAGTTCACAACTTCTTGAAAAATTTGACAACTTTCTTCAATCTTGCAATCTTGTCTTCAAAGGGTCTTCAAGCCTCAAAACACCTATATTTGTAATCACACGTGTAGAGGGAAAAAAATGTTGATTTGTTAGTGGATAGGGGTTTGCCTTGGTCAAACCCTGCTTTGGTATCAAACCTTGAAATGAAATGGAATAGAATGAAGAAATGATGAATGAAAAAATATGTTATATTATAACTCACTAAACCCTTGGAATGAAGGCAAAAATCTTGTATGAAATGGCTATCATGAATGCCGATTTTGACTCTTGATTGTATGTTATGAATCTTGACTTGAATGCTTGTTTGAATCATGAAAACCTACATCACAAATGTTAGCTCAAAAACACACATGATGCATGATGACTTTGTCATGATGCTTGAATCTTGAATATAGCTCCAAAATTATTGATAATCAGCTCTTAAATTCTCTTGAATGCTCTTGATCTCATAAAATTGTTAGAATTCTTTCTCATAAAAGTTGCTAGGTCTTGTTAGGAGAAATGATGTGAAATAAGCTTATATTTATACTTGTTTATGCCAAATTTCAACACTACAAGCCGACATCAGATCTAGGAGAATAAAATATTTCCAAGAATTGAGTTCAAAATAGGTCCAAGCTAAAGCATGACTCATACGCTAGTTGGGGTGTATGAGGCATAGTAGCTTAGGCTTGAGACACAAATTTCAAGAAATGCTAAGTTCTATGTGTCGACTGAGGATACTAGTATGGGCCAATTACACTTGATCCATGATGAATCGAAGCATAACGTAGCCACTAATACTCAATCTTAAACAAGATCATTCAAATGAAGGTTAAGTTAAACATTTATTGAAACTAAACATTATGAACTGTGAAGGCTTTTAAATGTCTACTTTAACCCATTTAAAACTTATCCTATTTTGGAATTGGTGTCGTGTTGATGTGGAACAATGAACATTTTCCAATCCCATGATCAGTGAGCTTGTTTCAATCAATTCTATTGAAGAGAATCGATGAAACAGTTGTGAGATGTGAATGAAAACACGATTTATGCTAATTTGAACATGATGCAAGAGTTAATCTACCATGATTTTATGTTAGAAGATGTAGATATACAATTGCTAAGCTAATATAAATGAGATTTAAATTAAAAAGATTCAAAACCTAATTATCGAATGAGCTAAATGGATGCATGGAAGCCATTGATGGAAGCTAAGCTATTATGCAACTAAAAAATGAACTAAAATATGCTAAAAGTATGCAAAGTATGAGTGTGAGCATGGGTGATTTCAAAAACATATAAGTTTGCGTACAAAGATGGATCCATTTGTATCCAAATAGTTTTCTATTTATAGGAAAAAAAATGAGAAATGGAGGGTTGAGATCAAAAAAGCTAATCAATAGTCAAGGACATGGAGGAAATTGGAGGCATGGATCATGGATTCTCATCAATGGGTGAGAATGCAAGATGATATTTAATCAAGGGTTCTCATTCCTTCCAAACAAGCATACTTTTGACCTGTACAAGAGGTCAAAAGTTAACTTGCACAAGAAGTCACAAGATAACTTGCATATGAAGCTAAGTGAGAATATTCCCTTTTTCAAATGATTGGAGGAGAGAGAATATTCTTTGGAATATTCTCATGGGTGAGGAAAAAGGATATTTTGTAAATTAAAAAAAAGATTAATTGTGCAAAAGGGGAGGGAATATTCCATGTGAATATTCTCCTTTTAGAGGAATGTGAAAATGAGGAATATTCCCTTGCAAGTGGGGGGTATTAGGTTAGTTATATAATTGCTAATTAAACAAAGGTTTAACCATGCAATTAGGGGATTTAGAGGAATAAAGTGATTCATTAAATTAAGTAATTTAATGAAAGGGGGAAAGGTGAGATGACATTTAATTAAATAACTTAGGGTTATTTAATTAAATAAGAAGACTTAGGAAATTAAATTAAATAGTTTGATTTATTCAATTCAATTCAATGAAATGTTAGCGTGAAAGGGGGTGAATTAACCCGATTAAATGAATTAGGTTAATAGATACAAATGATGCCATTAATTAATTAGCTAGGATAATTCAATTAATTAAGAAAAAATAGGATGGATTTCAAGAGGAAATGATGTTAGTATCCTGATTCAAGTGTATGATACAATTCAAGACATTTTTCAGTGTCTACATTTTTCCCCTCTTTTAAGCGAGGTACTTGCTGCTTCGGTTTAAAGATTGATACTATTTGGATAAGAATTGCTGCTCAGATAAAAAATAAAATTTTTCTAATTTTTTAGATGCCCCAACAAAAGGATAAAGCTAAATCCCTGCCCCCTCGAGAAATCGGGCAAAATTTTTGAATTTTGGGTTGATTTCTTGATAAAAGTAAAAGGCTGCTCCAAGGGTCCAGAAAGGCTCCAAGATGTAAGAAATATGCCAAAAACATGAAAAACGATGCAAAATAAGCTCCAGTTTGGAAAAATTGGTGAAAATGATGATAAACCCTAGCTTCAAGGTTAAATTAGGGAAAAAAACCCTAATTTTGATGTATAAATAAGCCAAGAAGGGTCACTTTCAATTTATTTGTGCATTCACACCTTAAGGAATTCTTGTAAATTTATCTCTAACCCTCTAACGAAATGGTGCGATGAGAGCTCCCATGACACATTTCTAGCCGGGTTCGAGAGTAGCGACATATTCTAGGCTCAGGACCACTGGTATGTGATTCGAAACTTGATTTGAAATTTGACTTTTTGATGCATTTATTGCACTTTAGAATTTAAACTTTGGTGGAATCGGTATATAGCGACACCTATTTTAGAATCGATGATGCTAAAATGAATTTTAGTGACGCATATGTGTATTGTCACACAGTTCGCAATTTAGAATTAGGGTTTTCAATTATAAATTGTGACACATATATTTATAACGACACACTTGTTGATTTGAATTAGGGTTTCCAAAGTTTAAATCATGATGCATATGTTTATAGTGACGTGATTTGTGATTTGCAATTTGAATGCCTTCGGGCGTCGCAATTTGGAATTTGAAATATAGTGATGCTATTGTCATTTTGGAGCCAAAAATTTCAAACTAAGTCATTTTTTTTGAGTTTTGACATCGTGCACTTTGTGAGTACAGGAGGTCATTCCACCCTTAATGTCTTACAAGCACTGACCCATAGTTTTAAAGAGACTTGGTGATTTAGCTGAGTTGCGCTAGGAGCACTTGGGGGAGATTGGCCTATGGTACATCGCATACATGTCTGTTGTCTAGACACATCTGGCTATGATGACCGCATTGTGCGAGTGATCGAACAGTGAGACTTCATCATTCCACCTTCCCATAGGTGAGACAATGGTGAATTTAGAGGATTTATGGCAGATATTGCATTTGTCGATACATGGCAGGTGTGTGATATATGATGTCAACATCAGATATGATGCCTGCCATGAGGTGATGGAGATTTAGGACATCATTCTAGTCACTTCACAGATCAACCTTGAGATGTATAGAGGTCAAGTGCACACTTTTCAATTGATTGTAGTAGCCATCATTTCTGGTTTGGTCGCTCCAGACCAACAAAATAGAGGATTTAGCCTGGGATGGGGCTTGGCATGGCATTAGATGCTCTACAGAAGGACATTGTTTGCATGGGAGCCAATGATGCTGGCCTCATTATATCATGATATGCATGATTTTGTCTACTGTGACGATAGAGCCATTGGCATAGGGGTTACCTTGCTTCAAATTTGGGCCTAAGAGCACATCATTGTGCTATGACCAATCGCCCAGATGGCTGATGTTGAGCTAGATGATCTAGCTGTTTGGCGATACAGAGGCGCCGTTAATTTATGACATACTAGGTAGCTTGGGATCCTGTACTGGTGCTAGGTTATTGATGACATGACAATATTTAGATGGAAACCCTGGCTACAAATGCCATCATGGTTCGATGATGTGCAACAACTCTTCTTTACCAGATAGACCTAGTATATGCAAGGTCGGGAACACACAATTATGGAGAGGTATCTACTATACAGGGTGGCCTGATAGTTTGGCAAGTAGTAGGATAGGCCAGATGATGCATATAGGGCCATCTTCACCAGATCAGTTGGAGAGGTACCCACATGGAGACCCATGATCCCAGCCTCAGGGCTTTTGTTAGTTGGTGGTACAACCATAGGATTACAATTAGGGTTAGGAAGTCACACAAATAACGCTTGCATATGATGCATGGTTTACACCCCCTCACAGGTTGATAGATCTGACGAGTTCTCCACCATGAGGGAGACCCAGAGGGAGGGGAGCGAGTAGAGGTAGAGGTAGGTGGTAGAATGGCTAGGATGACCAAGAAGGGAAGATTCTGGGGGCACCACCAGTGGGTCAGCATCCTCCACAACAACCTCTTATTCAACAATAGCTAGTGTAGTAGCATTTAGTGTAGTATCAGTTAGTGCATCCACCAATGCTGAGGCTAGATCCCTGAGATTTGAAGATTCAATAGCTACAGTAGCATGTACATGTTCTTACAGGTGAGTGCGATTAGGCCTAACAATAGATTTTAGTTGTCACTACTGAGAGGGATCAAGCACGGTAGTAGGTGTTAGCTATTATTGTAGAGAGAGATCACGTGAGGTAGCAGGTACAAAATGTGACTACTAAGAAATATCGAGAGATCAATTACCGCCAATAGTTGGAGGTGATGATAGTGGCTACACATGGTAGGACTGTATCTGCCAGGCTAAACAAAGAGGCTATGACTGAGGCTACCTATTATAGGATGCACTATCATAGAGATGTTCCATAGACACTTAGACAACCTGAATACTCACAAAGGAGTGATGCATGACGCAAGGCTGAGGATTAGCTAGAGAGACAAGTCGGAGAGGGGAGCACCCATCATGGCTAGCTCAGTTTGTATAGACACTTTTTGACTTGTTGCCTGATTCTTTCATACAAATATAATTTAATGGGATCCTTTTTGATAGCCTCATGGATATTGTATATATGATCTATATACATACAGTGATTCAAATATTGTACCATGAAATTCACCATTTTTTGATATATATATATGATATAGATACGGATTCGATATGATGTGTTCATCTTATTTCATACTTATGATTGTATGGATGAATTTGATTTATGTATGATTATGCAATATTCGATGAGATGAGATGTATTGGATGCAATGTTATATTCTTTTTCAACATCTTTTCATGATATTCCATGTGATGGATGACATGATATTAATATGTTATGCTTATGCAAATGATATGGAATGCATTTTTTTTTGTGTATTTCCTTATGCAGTTTTAGGATGTGATTTATGCATGTGAATGTATGGATGGAAAATGAAGATGTTTATACTTATGATATGATAATGTGATGCATGTTTATGATGTATGATGCAATGATTTAAGATGCTTAGAATAAAAAATTATATTATTCGTCACAACTTAAATGATAATGATGATGCAATATGGATGTTTTATGATGATGAGATGTATGTATGCTGATGATTTATGGATGCAGGATGTATGCATTGACAATGGTTTTGTTGAATGTCATGATACCAAGTTAGTGTGAAGAGAAGATAGAAGAAATAAGATGATCAACCATTGATTGTGATGATTGCTTCAAAAGACCCAACAAGTCTATGATCCACTGAGACTTTATTAGAAATGGTGATGAGAAATGCATGATGATGAGGAATGCATGATAATGATTTTCTCATATCTCAAGATTGGGATTTTCCATTGTTTCTTATCATTTGATATAAAACATACACACAATGCATCAAGGTATTAATAACCAAGATGACGTTGTATCCAGTGTAATGCACTTTGACTCTACAAACAGATAGGATAGTTCTTTTTCACATCTTAACATACATAAACCTTGTTGGAATGTAAGTTAGAAGCCTAGAATATGTTGGACCAAAGCATTCACAATAGTCAACAACATACTCCAAATAACTTACCTGCACACAACTAAGCAAGTATGCACCAATATTATTTTACAAGAGTATCCACAAGTACAAAAAATGAAAGATAATGATCAATACCCATTCCTTTTTCTCTAGATTTTTTTTTATAGACATCATTGAGAGGTCCTTAGAATGGGTCATTAAGATAAATTGTAAGAAAATATCAAAGATACACAGTCATTGTTATCTATATCTATTGCTAGTTTAACTTAAAGCTAAGGTGATTTTTGATACTAATGTCTATTGTAGGAAGGATACATCCTAGGACATGTTGATTAGATGGTTGTTTGATCTTAGGATGATGATGAGCTTTACGATAAGCCATTGATATAAACTTCACTAAAACATTTACCTATGTTTTATACTTAATATTTTGACACGTAGGTTCTCACTTTATGACTTGCTACACTTGTTTTCTATTTGTTTTTCCAAAGGTTGAAGGTGATGATTGATTTATTATGGGTGAAGGTTATTGTGGGTGAAAGAGAGATGGGGTGGATGGTTTTGGGTTTTCTGGATTTTTTCAATGTTTTTTGGTATTTTGAAATATTTTGAGGCTGTTTTTGATCTTTTTGAAAGTTTATGTGAATATTTTTATTTTCGGTTATTTGAGGTTGTTTAGGGATTTTTTGAGTTTGGACCAAGAACCTAACCTAAAAGACCTATTCTAGGGGCCTCAAGGGCTGATCAAAGATAAGTCTTTCCTACATTATACATGCAGAGACCACATAGTTCAACTAACTCAACTTATTGAAGATGAGAAATGAATAGTTGATGGAATGCCAGTTTATTATGAAAAATTCTTAAAGGACTGACCTAGGGTTTCTCGGGGGCACATTAATGATGGAATTGTCCATGTTCAAGCTCAAAAATGACATATTTTGACAATGTACTATTTTCATATTTTTGATGTTCGACATTTTTAGGGTTTTTGATGTGTTTTGGATGTTTTGGATTTTGCCTTTACAATTTTGTGAATGTTTTTGGATTTGAGCTATATAAGATTTTGCAAATGTTTTTGGATTTTCTGATGAATTCTTAACAAATGTTTTTGGTTTTTTTCATGAGATTTCCGATAACCTCAAGATATACAAGAACCTGATATGATCCATAATGAATTTCCCCTAGTGTGATATGCTAGACTACCTCAATATAGGCAAGACAAAATAACCTTTTGAATATGCCAAGTAGTACTAAAAGGGATTGTGATAGTTCACAACATCAAGCTATGATAGGGATGCAGATAGGCAATGTATGAATAAATAAGATGAAGGATAAATGGATGGAATGATGCAAAGAATGATGGGATAAAGAGCCAAATAATAGATGAAGGTGCTTTATTTACGCAAGGTGCCTATTTGCCAAGTTTTCACCAAGGTACTTTCCCAAAGCACCACTGAAGTGGTTTTTCACTAGAGGACAATTGTTTTTCTTTACTTTTTCAATCTTTATTCTCATTGTTTTGGATTTTGATATTTTTTTATTTTTTTTGTATTTTTAGATTTATAGCCTTCAAGACTAGGCATAATTTTTTTTGAGATGCAAGTTGTTAGTTGGTTCCTACAAGGGTCCACCTTAAGGCATTGACAATTGGTATGCTCCTGATCTATAGCTTGATATGATGCCAAAGGGACCCAAAAGGTTAGGATCAAAATTTCCTTGGCTATCCTGATCTGGAAGATTTTTTTATTCTGCTTTAAGACAAGATCCCCTACCTAGAAAGACTAAAATTTGGTCTTCTTGTTATAGCTCCATTTCAATTGTTTTTTATATACTTGCAAGTGATTGAGGGCATCAAGACGATGCTTTTCCAAAAGTTCTAACTCGTTCAGCTAAGATACTCTATATTCTTCATCAGTGATCAAATTTTGTAGTGACACTCGCAATGATGGGAGCTCAACCTCAATAGGTAGGATAGATTTGAATACATAGACTAGGGAGAAAGAGGTTGCACCTGTTGGCATGCAGATACTAGTTTGATAAGCCCAAAGAGCAGGATTCAACTGTAGATTCCAGTCATGACCATCTTCATTGACCATTTTCTTCAGGATTTTTAGAATGGTTTTGTTTGTGGCCTTAGCTTGACCATTGCATTGGGGGTAATATGGGGTAGAGAATCAGTGTTGGATGTTGAATCTTTGACATAACTCTTTCACATCTTGATTCTTGTAGGGGGTTCCATTATCCGAGGGTTTGTGGAATACCATAATGACAGATTAGGTAATTCAAGATAAACTTAGCAATTTACTTCCCCATTATGTAGGTCATAGGAATGGCTTCAATCCATTTGGTAAAATACTCCATGGATGTTATGATAAACTTGTGTCCATTGGATGAGGTTGGAGTGATTTTACCTATGAGGTCAAGTCCCCACTATGAAAAAGGCCAAGGTGTGATCATTTTTTGCAATTCTTGAGTTGGAGCATGAATTAGATCTCCATGCTGTTGACATTGGACACACTTCTTAACATACTGATGAGCTTCTCTTTCCATGGTTAGCCAATAGTACCCCGTACTCAATAGTTTCTTAGCTAAAGTAATATCACTAGAATGGGAACCACATATGCCATTGTGTACTTTTGTTAAAGTAGTCAAGGCTTCCTCTTGGTTAAGACATCATAGCAACGTCCCTTTGATGCTTTGGCGATAAAGGGTATCACCTAGGATCACGAATTGGGATGCCTTTTTAACAAAGGTCTTTTTAAGGTTCGAGGTGATATCAGATGGGAGTGCTCCTCTACTTAGGTAGGTGAATATGCCATGGTACCATGGGGATCCAGGACCAGCAATGACACACACAAATTCAATTTTTTTGATTTCAAAAGTTGGTACGAGAAGTTGTTCTACCAATAATTCGCATTGGAGGATGTTATTTGACATGTCTAGTACTGATCTGATTGTTGCCATGGCATCTGCTGCTTTTTTATTTATACGAGGAATCTGCTCAAAAGTTATGTCTATAAAAAGGTCCTTGAGACTTTCCACCATATTTTTGTAAGGAGTGAGCTTGTCATCCTTAGTTTGATAGTCATCATTGACTTGGTTAATAACCATCTGTGAGTCTCCATAGACTTTCATCTCTTGTATTTTCCATTGAATCGCTATCCTTAGACCTGTGATTAGGGCTTCATACTCAACAATGTTGTTAGTACAAGGGAACGATAACCGGTATGACTTTGGAATGTAATCACCTTGAGGGGTGATAAAAAGAATACCTACTACTGATCCATGTTGGGTGAACGATCCATCAAAATATATATTCCACTAACTTGTGAGATTGATAAGGAACATTGATTCATCAAGGAATTCCGATGTAAAAGGGTTCTTAGCATAGATAGATGCTTTTTCTAGTTGTTATGTGATCACTTGTCCCTTGATTGCCTTGCATTCTACATACTCTATGTCAAACTCTGTTAAGATCATCACCCATTTGGCCATTCACCCTATGAGAGTTTCTATGGATAACATGTATTTCAATGGGTCGATCTTTGCAATAAGTTTGATTTGATGTGATAGCATGTAGTGCTTGAACTTTTGTAAAGAAAAAATTACTACTAAGCATGCTTTCTCGATGGGTGAATAGTTCATTTAATATCCCACCAAAGTCCTACCGATGTAGTAGATAGCTCTTTCCTTTCTGTTTTCACCATGTTGTACCAGAAGAGCTCCTAGTGCTGATGATGTTGCTGAGATATATAGGATCAATGGTTTGTTCGGTATTGGCAACATGAGCTCTGGAGGTGTTAGTAGATAGTATTTGATCTATTAGAAAGCTTTATCACACTTCTCATCCCACTTGTAAGTTATCCCTTTATGAAGAAGATGCAAAAAAGGGTGGATTTTATCTGATAGCTACGCTATGAACCTCCTGATGAACTACAGTCTTCCTTGTAATCCTCTCATCAAATTTAGTTTTTGCAGTTGTTCCATGTATAGGATGGATTTTACCTTTTTTGGATCAATTTATATCCCTCTTTGCGATATGATACAACCAAGAAGTTTCCCTGATGTAACCCCAAAGACACATTTTTTCAGGTTTAGCTATACCTTGTATTCTTCCAGCCTGTCAAAGATGGGTCCTAAGACTTGTATGTGCTCATTTCTTTTCTTTGATTTTTCCAAAATATTTTCCACATAATATTTTACTATTTTTTTGGATCATGTCATGAAAGATGAGGGTCATTGCTCTCTGATAGGTTGATCCTACATTCTTTAACCCAAACAACATCATGTTCCAACAATAGCTTCCCCATGGACAAGTGAATGCAGTTTTGTGTTGATCCTCCTTGGTGATTATGATTTTATTGTAACCTGAAAAATTGTCCATGAGTGATAGTATTTCATGTCCAACTATTAATTCTACAACAAGATCGATAAATATAGGAAGAGGGAAATCATCCTTCAAACATGCTTTGTTTAAGCCTCTGAAATTAGTGCAGATTCTGATGCCCCTAGTGGGTTTTGAGACTGATACCAAGTATGAAACCCATTTAGGGTTATCTATCAATCAGATGAATCCAACGTCAAGAAGCTTTTGTAACTCGAGTTTGACTAAGAGTGCTATTTGAGGGTGCGTCTTCCTTAATTTATGCTTGAATGGCTTTGCTTCAGGATAGACTGCTAAGTGATGCACAACAAATTCTAGATCAAGCCTTGGCATATCAGTGTATGACCATGCAAAGTAAGCTCTATGCTCTTTTAGGATTTCTACTAGGTTCTTCTATTCTTCATCCAATAAGGATTTAGCATAGAAAGTGATCTTAGGTGCTTCTTCTATTCCTACATTGACTGGAGTGGCCTTTTTTGCTAGTACTGCTGACTTCTCTAGATGCATTGCACTAAGGGGGAGATTGAATCCCTCATCCTTGGGAACCTAAGAGAGGTTTTCACCATTGGATGCATCCTTTGTTTTTACTTTTTTAGGATCAAAAATTTCCACAATGTGGTTTTTACTTAAAGATCTACATGTTAGTTGCATTTCATCAATTTTGCAATTGAAGAATTCAATCATCTCCCCATAGTATGCCTATGTATCTAGTTCTATGTCAAAACCTACTTTGTGATCTACCCACGGTAAATTGCCATGGAGTCCCATGAATTCTGAAATCATTGCATCATTTTTGAATAAATCAAGAATTGGTGGTCCTTGTTGGTGCATGTCAATGAGTTGTGGGTAGACTAGGCGTATTTTAGTTGGTTGATAGCTTAGAGAAAAGGATGTTACTAATATCCTGAAGAGGGAGTTGTTTTCAAATAGGTTAGCAACATCAAGGGGGAAGTCATCTAAGGTCATAGCACATGATGGAGATAACCAAGAGGAAGCCTCAACTCATTTAGTGGAAGTTCTTTTTCCAATAAGGGTGACCTTGCTAGTAGTACAACCTAGGCCTAGATTCTTTAGTCATTTCTTAGGAATGATGGGTTCTAGTAAACCATTATCATTCGGTCCTATCTTCTCGTTCTTGTTATATCCCATTCCCTTCATTAGCTACAAGCCTTTGTTATCATCCTCCATGGGAAGAGTGAGGACAGGTCATTCATCTTGATAGAGGAGCTTAGAGATACCATCCTCATTGACTTCTTATTGATTCAAATCCCCCCACTTGGTGAAGGTAGTAGTTGCCATCTTGATAGTTTCAGGCTCTTTTCTATTAGATGTAGGTTTCCTATGAGATTGAGGAGAGATAGGTAGCTCTCCTAAGACAAAGGTATTCTTCATTAACTTATAGTTCCCACAACCATCATCCTGGATCATGGCTTTGATATCAAGTATGTTTTGCACAATGGGCGCCTTTGTTTTAGAGGTAGATGTAAGGAATGATGGGTCAAAAAATGAGGTAGAAGGTGTAGGCCCTTAGTCATTCTTAGGTACTTGGGGGATTTTATAAAACTTGGGCTCAAGATTCTTGCAATAGTAAAAAGGCTCAGGATCTCCATGGATAGTAATCTCTATTCCTTAGAAAGGAAAATTCACACATTGATGATAAGTTGAGGCTTGTTAGGACTTAGGTTCCATCAACCTTGTAAATCCTTTAATTAATTATTCTCCTAAAGTGTTTTGTACATTTACCCATAAGAGGTGAAACCGTTTGACCAATGATGGTGAAAGAGACAATGTAAATGCAGTGTTACCTTTACCATTTGTCCTTTTGGAAAAGAAAAAAATAACTAGATATCCCACTTTGAAATCTCCTAGAATGAGGTTGTTGGGTCAAAATAGGGTGTTATAAGAGCATCTATGAAATGTATGACAATTTTCATAAGATGCTATGACAATATGATAGATTCCTATGACAGAATATGCTATTCTTGGACCCTAGGCGCCCATGCATGAGAGATGCCTGAAGACAACTATAAGAGCATCTGTAAGAGGTTATTTTTGTTATATTTGACCATTTAAAGGAGGGAGGAATGGGTTTTTCTAGGTGGTATTGCTGCCTATTGTTTGGTGAAACCATGGTGGTTTTCATCCTCACAAATCTCTATAAATTGGGGCCTTGACCTAGAATTATTCAATTTAGTTTTGTAGGTTTGCAGCATAACAAGGTGCTGCTGGATTTTATAGAGTTTGATAAGAGAAGTATATTGCTGCATGCAATATTTCAGATTATCAGTAATATACATGCCTCTCTATGGTGGAGTTTTTTTCCTTAGGGGTTTCTCCACATAAATCTGTTGTTGCATGTGTTATGATTCTTCTATCTCTCTCTCACATTATTTCTTCACACTAAGGTTAAAGGTTAATCTACATATTTCAGATTTTCATTCACTTATTTAAGTTCATATTGCAAGCTTTCTTCACCTTGATAATCAACATTTGGTATCAAAGCTAACGGTTCTGTTAAGGAAGGGACACTTTCCTTTTAAAGTGTTGAAGGTTTTTTGTTGCAGTGGGAGCTCTTATGTTGTGAGTTTTGCATATTTTTGAAAGATTGCATACCATAGCCTCCACCTCTCATCAAGATATTGAGAAATTCAATGGAACTGTTTACGAGATGTGGAAGTTGAAAGTGGAGGATCTCCTTGAAAAGAGAGACTAGTGGTTACCAGTTTCAGTTGATATGAAGCCATCTACTTCATCCTTGTCAAATGAAGATTGGAAGAAGTTAGACAAGAAGGCTCGAGGGACCATTAGGTTGTGTCTCACAGACTCTGTCCTCTTGAATGTATCTTCAGAAGACATGACATACAAGATTTGGAGGAAGATAGGTTAAATCTACCAAACTAAGAGTTTTTCTAACAAGTTGTATCTCAAAAGAGGTTTATATTCATTAAAGATGAAGGATGGTGATTCTATTGCTGAACATTTGAATGCTTTTAATTTGATTATAAGTCAGCTTGCATCTATTGATGTTAAAATAGAAGATGAGGACAAATGCATTTTATTGATTTTCTCTTTGTCGGAATCTTGGAAAAATTTAACTATTGCTATAACAAGTGGTGGTGTAGAACCTAAGATGGATAATATTATTCCCATACTTCTTTCAGAGGAGATGAGGAGAAAGACCATGCATAGTGGCTCCCAAGATGCCTTGCATGTGCGAGGTAGGTCCAAGGAAAAAGGGCCTAAAGGGGATAAGAAGAAGGATAAGTCTAAAGGATGATCTAAGACCCCTAGAAAGAGTAGAGTGAAGTGTTGGAACTTTGGTAAATGGGGAAATGTGAAGAAGGAATGTAGAAACAAGAAAAATAATGTAGATTCCTCCATGGAAAAGTCCTCTAATAACAATGATTCTAATGCTTTGATTATTTCAGCTAACACAATTTGTAATGATGCTTGGCTTATTGATTCAGGTGCTTCCTTCCATATGACTCCTCACAAGGAGTGGTTTTCTACATACAAAGAATATGATGGAGGAGAGGTCTTCATGGGTGACAAAAAATCACAAAATATTTTTAGTAAAGGAAAGCTAAAGTTGTGTTTCAGTGATGGGAGGGTTAAAATCCTTGATGATGTTTTACATATTCTAGGACTTACAAAAATTTTAATTCTGGTTTCCAAGTTGAATGATTCTAGAATGTATGTGACATTTGACAAGTATGATTGTAGGATGGTAAGGGGAAGTTTGGTGGTTGCTAAAGGATCTCAGACAAAGAATTTGTTTAGGCTACATGCCTCTAATTTTTGTAATTCCTCTTTTGTGACTAGCACTGAAAATGCATGTATGTTGTGGCACCATAGATTGGGTCACATTGGTGAAAAAGGTCTTAGGACCATACTTGAGAAGAAACTAGCAGACGATATTTCTGATTATTCTGTTAGTAAAAATAATTTCTGTGAGGATTGTGTGTTTGGTAAACAAAACAGGTCATCATTTCCTAAAGGAACTAATAAAGCTAATGGATTGTTAGAACTAATTCATTCAGGTGTATGTGGTCCAGTGGATACAAATTCTTTGGGTAGATCTTGTTACTATGTTTCCTTCATTGATGATTACTCAAGATATACTTGGATTTATTTTATGTATACAAAATCTAAAGCTTTCACCAAATTTAAGGAATTTAAGGCATTGGTTGAAAAGAAAAAAATTATAAGATAAAAGTATTGAGATATGACAATGGGGGTGAATATTATTCGAAGGAATTTGATGAGTTTTGTAAACATGTAGGAATTGTTGGAAAAATACTACACCTTACATACCCCAACAGAATGGGGTAGTAGAAAGAATGAACCGTACATTAATGGAAAGAACTAGGAGCATGTTAAGTAGTACTAAGTTAGATAAATTATTTTGGGCATAAGTTGTTGGTACTGCTTGTTATTTAATTAATAGATCTCCTTGTAAAGCTCTTGTTGATAAAATACCTTATAAAGTGTGGTTGGGTAAAAATCCTCCAGTTTCACATTTAAGGTTCTTTGGTTGTGAGGCTTTTTTTCATGTTCCTCAAGAGAAATGGTCTAAATTGGATCCCAAATCTCAGAAATGCATCTTTCTAGGTTATGGTGAAAATGTTAAAGGTTATAAACTATGGAATCCACTAACACAAAAGATGATATTTTCTAGAGATGTAATTTTCATGGAATTTAGAGCTAACTCTGAAGATGAAAAACCAAAGGAAAAGTCAAATACGATGTATTTTGAAACTAAGCAGGAAGATGCACATGTGGAAGAACAAAGAGATGGAGAAGAAGATGGAGAAGAAGAAGAGATTCTTAAAGAATCTGTTGTAATAGAAGAAGTTGAAAATAATGAGGATGAACATGAGGAGGAATTTCTTACTCCACCTTTGAGAAGGTCCACAAGACATCAAAATATAGTTGATAGGTAAAGCCCACATGATTTTCATTGTAAATTTTCTTTGTTAAGTACTAATGATGAACCTAGATCTTTCAGGGAGGCTCTCTCTTCAGAAGATTGTGAGTCTTGGATGCAGGCCATGCAGGATGAGATGATTTCTTTGAAAAACTGTGACACTTGGGATCTTGTTAGTTTTCCCAAAGGAAGAAAGGCCATTGGTTGTAAATGGGTATATAGAAAGAAGTTTTGTGCAAATGGTAAGTTGGAACAGTACAAGGCCAGATTAGTGGCCAATGGATACTCCCAAAGAGAGGGAGTTCATTTTGGTGAAATATTCTCTCTTGTTGCTAAGTTAACTTCTATTAGATTCCTTTTATCCATTGCTACTACTTATGATCTAGAAAGAGAACAACTGGATGTTAAAACTACTATCTTGCATGGGGATATTGAGGAAGAAATTCATATACAACAATCTGACGGTTTTGTTGTGAAAGGAAAATAACACTTGGTTTGTAGGTTAAAACAGTCTCTATATGGTTTAAAATAATCACCTAGGATGTGGTACTAGAAGTTTGATGCCTTTGCATTAAAATTTGGTCTTTTTAGAAGTGAAGAGGATCACTGTGCTTATTTTAAAGTTATTGATGATCATATACTGATTATTGTCTTATATGTGGATGATATGTTGTTCATTGGTAATAATAAGGAAATGATTAGGGAACTTAAAACTCAACTTTTTGGAACATTTGATATGAAATATTTAGGGGTTGATAAATATAATCTTGGGATGGAAATCATTAGGGATCAGGTTCATAGAAAGCTTTGGTTAAGTCAGAGTAAGTATGTTAACACTATTTTGCAAAGGTTTAATATGTAGGACTGTAAACCAATAAATATTCCATTTCCTATTGGTACTAAGTTAAGTTTAGACATGTGTCCTAAATTGGATGATGATATTGATGAAATGCATAATGTTACTTATGCTAATGTTGTCTATAGTTTAATGTATGCAATGGTTTGTACTAGACCAAATATAGCCCAAGAGTGGGAGTTCTAAGCAGGTTTATGTCTAACCTTGGTAAAGAACATTGGAATTTTGTTAAAAGGATATTTAGATATTTGCGAGGCACTTCTAATTACTGTTTGGTTTATCATGGTACTGACAATGTTGACAAGTCATTGGACATATAGGGTTTTGTTGATGCAGATTGGGCAAGTGACTTGGGCAGTCAAAGGTCCACTAGTGGCTATTTGTTTACTTTGTTTGGAGGTGCAGCGAGTTGGATGAGTAAAAGACAACCTACAGTTTTTTTGTCTACCACTAAAACAAAGTATATGGCTGCTACACATGCCTCCAAGGAGATGGTTTGGTTACAGAGACTTGATAATGGTATTGGTTTTGATTGTAGGATAGTGAGGATTGGATGTGATAGTCAGAGTGCCATATGTTTGGCTAAAAATCCTATGTATCATGCTTGTACTAAGAATGTAGATGCTCAGTATCACTTTGTGCGAGAAATGGTTGAGAATGGATAGGTATTGATTGAAAAAGTTGACACTTTGGATAATGTTGTAGATTCCCTTACAAAGCTAGTCACCACAGATAAATTCTCTTGGTGTAGGAAGGCCATGGGCCTTGATCACTATACTTGATTCTATGTAATTGTATCTCTATGGGTGTAATTTACAATGTATGATGTCAAGTGGGAGAATGTTAGGATTTAGGTCCCATCAACCTTGTAAATCCTTTAATTAATTATTCTCCTAAAGTTTTTTGTACATTTTCCCATAAGAGGTGAAACTGTTTGATCAACGGTGGTGAAAGAGACAATGTAAATGCAATGTTACCTTTACCGTTTGTCCTTTTTGAAAATGACAAAATAGCTAGGAATCCCACTTTGGAATCTTCTAGAATGAGGTTGTTGGATCAAAATAGGGTGTTATGAGAGCATCTATGAAATGTATGACAATTGTCATAAGATGCTATGATAGTATGACATATTCCTATGACAAAATATGCTATTCTTGGACCCCAGACACCCATGCATGAGAGATTCCTTATGACAACTGTAAGAGCATTTGTAAGAGGTTATTTTCGGTATATTTTACCATTTCAAGGAGGGAGGTGTGGGGTTTTCTAGGTGGAATTTCTGCCTATTGTTTGGTGAAACCATGGTGGTTTTCATCCTCACAAATATCTATCAATTGGGGCCTTGAGCCAGAATTATTCAATTCAGTTTTGCAAGTTTGTAGGGTAATAGGGTGTTGCCGGATTTTACAGAGTTTGATAAGAGAAGTCTATTGTTGCATGTAATATTTTAGATTATCAATAATATACTTGCCTCTCTTTCTGTGGTGGAGTTTTTTCCCTTAGGGGTTTCTCCATG